>JANAVB010024600.1:4900865-4938365 GCA_029216955.1 Iris pallida | reverse complement strand
ATAAGAGATGAAAAAGATAAAGTAAAGTTCTTTTTCTCTAACAGATGTCCTATTTATAGAAACTCAAGGGATGATTCAAATTCTCAAATTGACTGTTGGATATCCCTAAATTTACGCTAATGACTGTTGATATCCTGAACTTTACGCTTCTGTTCAAAGTATTTCAAATATTAGAAAATTTGAAAACTTTGAAGGGGGTCTTGTAGAAGCGTAAATAAATTTCTAAGACCAAGTCAAAGAAGTTGAGATATTTATGCAAAGGCAGTTCCAGATTAGACTTTACGCATGGGTCAAATTGGGTCAAACACAAAATTCTATGCAGTCAGACTTTACGTGAGAAATGAGTTGTACATGCTGCATTAAATGCACGAAGATACTGTTCTGACAGATTGATTTTCTGACAAATGATTACACAGAAGCCGAAAAGTTTGTTGTTTAGCGTGCCAATAAGCTACTTTACGCTTGAGGAGCGGCTTCCTTTTTACGCATAAGAGTTATTTGAGCTTTTTACGCTCAAGGCTATCTCAGCTACTCTTTTTGCGAGTAGAGTTTATTTGGGCCTTTACGCTCAAGGCTATTTTTAGCCACTTTATGTAGGAAGCTTACTTTGAGCTATTTTACGCTCGAACATGTTTAAACAACCTCTTTTACGCACTGTTTATCCTGATTATGTGGGAACGTGGTTTTCTGACATGGTCTTCATGCCATACTTCTCGAAGAACGTGTGTACGTGCTCTCTTTATTTTATTGAGTTATGGGACATGTGTCAACATACGTAGAGGCCAAATTTTGTACGTAGATGATAGTTATCCTAACAGCCTGCGTAAAGACTCAATAGTAGTGCTTTTTACGCATAGAAGATAAGTCTATATAAAGACTTCTTTTTTAAAGAAAAGGTACTGGATTTTTTGATACTTTCAGAGCAAAGTAATTTTTCAGAGCATTTCTCTTCAACTTTTTCTCAAGAACAGGGTGAAGAAAAGCAGAAAAGCATTCGAATGTGCCATCAGTGCCATCGTGTCGATACCTTTCTGGTGACTTAGTTCTTCCAGTTGTTCTTCTCCAAACAGTTCTCTTCATCATCGTCGTGTGGTCCAAGGAACAAAGTGATCGCTCTTAGATCAGACTTCTATAGCAATACTCTCTAGAATCTATTTTGTACTTTTGTGCTTTTTTTTGTTTTCTTTCAAAAGCCATTAAGGGCATTTTGTTAAGTGAAACAACGATTAGATATTATTCCTCGTATTGATTTTAGACATTGTTTCGTGATTCGATATATTGTGACGTGTCATGGTTGGGTCTATTGTAGTAGTCGGGGTGGGAAAATGCTACTTATATATGTGATCTTATCCTAGATATTGTGATAGTGTAGACATTGTGATAACTAATCATACACCTCACGTATGGTTAGCCTTACCTTATAGACATTGACAAGTTCCTAGATCGATCACGTATCTAAACTAGTATTTTGAAACACATGGATAGTTGTAGTTATTTCTCGTTTTAGTTTATATCATGTTTTATGCCACTTGTGCCTGCTCACTTGTTGTTTATTACTTGTCGTTGTCATGTATCAGTTTACCTTCTCATTATGTATTACATTTACTATTATCGTTTTATAGTCTTTATCATGTTATTGGTACTACTGTTAGAGCTGTGCTCGTCCCAATCTTGACTCGATAACATTTTTTATAGGATCTCGAGGACTTTTGTCCCACTTATTATGGACTGGAAGTAGATGAGGATATATCCAAGAGCCTCTAGAGGAGCCAGTTTCAGTAAAGGAGACACCACTAATAGTGACTTAGCTAGCATTTAGCTTTATATTGTATTGGATTTGTTTCCAGCCTTTGAGTTATTGAGTTGTTTTTATTTTCAGGCTTATATTGATGTTGAGATAGCTAGTCTCTTTGCCTTATTCGTGTTGATTTGAGATATATATTTCTAGACTTCTTTTGGTTTCTCATTTCGTATCATTATCATGCCATTTATGTTGCTCATAGTCAATTGAGATATAGCACTAATATTATCCTTATATTGTCCTCCTTTTTGGAGTTGAGATATCATTGACATGTTATGATGTATATTTAGTAGATCTTGATAGTTGATATTGTTGACCTAGACAGCGTTCTACATCGTTATTATGGTATAGGTTGGGCATTGCCACACACTCATATCTTATTTCGGATGTAGGTCATGACACTATTGGCCTACGATGATCGTGGATGTCGTAAACTATGCCAAGAAGTGGAAGATGTGTCAAATTCGTGCTGACTTCAACCACAAGACTTCATAATTCCTTCATCCAATGATGGCTTCCTGGACGTTCAAAGCCTAGGGCATGGTCATTATTGGCCAGATTAGTCCACCATAAGCAAAAGAATATCGGTTTATCTTGGCTATAACCGATTACTTCTCCAAATGGCAGAAGCAGTGTCACTCGAAAAAGTGAAGATGACCAACGTGATCACTTTTGTCAAACATCATATGATCTTCTGTTTTAGCATACCTTGACGGATCATTCATGGAAATGGCCTACAGTTCGTGAGTCATACCTTTTTTTATTCTTCGAGAAGAATCAGATTCATAGCATGCCACGACTGCATATAATCTAGCAACGAACGAATTAGTCGAGGCCTTCAACTGTAACATCCCAGTCCCAATATATATAGGATAAAGGTGCACTATCATGCCAGCTACGTATCACGTAGACAACCACTACATGAAAAATGGCTTTTACTGACGGTTTTTCCCCGTCACCAAAGGGTTTAGTTGACGGTTTCCTTTCCGTCAGCTAGGCCAGTGTCAGCAAAAGTTCCCATTTTAGTTGACGGTTGCCGAAGTAACTTTTGTTGACGGATTTTAGCCATCAACTAAACCCAATTTTTTACCGTCAATATAGTTGCATACTTTTCCTGACTTTGGCCTAGCTAATGGTTAATGACCGTCAATATAGGTTATTTTTGTTGACATTTTTAACCGTCAAAAGACCTTGTTTATCAATTCATATTTACGTTGCCGGTTCCCATTTACGTTACCTGATCCATGCGTAAAATCAATTCCAGAAACGCATAATATAAATTCCAGAAACTCTCACAAACATCAAATAACTCATAATACACATATTTCATATTAACAAAAACAAACATGTTCGTACAATATTCAACCAATACTTTTGTACAATAATCAACAAAAAGAAACTTGTTCTTAAAACATTGATATATGATACCAACCCATTTCATTCACTAAAGTGCCAAAATACAACAAAATATCAATAATCGAAGTCCGCAGCTTGACAAAAACAATATATCCGAAATCGAAGCCTGCAGCTTCACAAACCATCATTCATCGAATCCCTGTAGCCAATTAAAAACACATTGTTAGCTTCAAAGCAAAACATGTTCAAGACCTAGTCATGAGTATCTATCATGTTGAATCTAATTTTCTTTTTATGGAACTTTCAACATTTGCCAGCACTGTCATTGCTGTCACTCCCTGCAACCTGAAGCAATCAACTATGCACAATGTAAAATCCTATCTTTCTTATGGCAAAACTTCTAGTTCATGGTCCATTTTGACTATAATTAGACATACATAAGAGGAAATATTAATAATTTCTTTTATTTTTTTTGTTTATATAGAATTGCATATACTTAATATCCACATTTTTCCATAATAAAGTTTTACAATGGTTCCCATGATCTCCTATGTATCTCATTTTGCTAAGAAAAAAGTGCTTATAATTGCAATGTTTAAAATATTTGGGGAAGTATTTCTCTCCAAGATGAAACTCCATGTACATTTAATAAAAACCATTCTAAATATTCATGTTAAAGTTTAAACCTTGTTCAAGAAAGGGTCTATACCTTGGTATTCTGGTTTTAAATGCTTCCTCTTGGACTTGTCAGTGCTAGCAAACTTCCCTCTGCAAACAGATCATAAGCACAAATCTGAAAGCTAATTTGCTGTAAGAATTTGGGAAAAGGTCATTTGGGCAAGGAGTGCTACAACATCCACCTCAATCAACAACATGGTACATACAAAATGCATATATAATACTTTAAAAGAATTGGCCATTTTTCCTCTTATATGAAAGATTTGACTCACAAATGGACACAACTGCATGTGTTGAAGCTTTTCCCAAACCACTTGGCTACCACTGATCATGAAATAAATGGAAAGTTAACAAAGTAAAATAATAGATCCAAAAACCAAAATTTATTATATGAAAGTTAAAAGTCATTATTCTGAATTAAGGAAATTATTAACAAGTATATTGCAACAAATTAGGCACAAAATAATCGTACAATTGGTTCCAACAGAAATATATACAACATAGCATTAAATATAATAATATATTATGATATCATGTACTTACTTTGCTTGAAGTAAGTTGTGCTGTAAATGATATATTCATCAGAAAATGTATCAAAAATTTCCAACCATGCACATATATCAGAACATGTCAGAACTTGTATTAGAACTTGTACAAGCAGGTATCATCACAATCTCACCACAGCCCATTTGGAAGAAAAAAATATAACTCAAAGTTTGGTAAAGAAAATAACTCATAAACCTGAAAAAACTGAACCACCTTAGAATGAAAAAAAACACAACAAATTGAACAAGGGGATGAACATGAAGCATGAAAAATATAATTGGCTCAAAGGATTCACCATGACACTCATCATTTCCAGTTTGTAGAATGTAGACTCAAAGGTTGCACCTTCCTCATCATAGTCTACAGTCTAGGTATAAGTTGGCTACCTCCATCTAACACCAAATTGGTGGGGAGGCCATAAACTTTACCTAGACAATAATCGAGGGGCACCAACGGAGAATCATTTTCAATATCTATGTTTTAAACTCAAAGGTTGAACCTTTCTCATCATATTCTAAAATAGTTAGCAAAAAGTTGGCAACCTCCATCCATTACCAAATTGGTGCGGATGACAACCAACTTTAGCTTTCCATCGCGGTCACACCCTTGTAATCTTCATTGGGAGACAACCCCTGCAAACAAGCAGTACAATAGCATAAATAGTTGGATTCACCATCATAGTCTAAAAAAGTGAACATGGCATAAAACCAACTTAAAAATATGATGGGTTAGGGTTTTTCCAACAATAATTGGATAGCTTCTTAGCCATATGACTCCATATATTGGATACATGATAGTAATGATGCTCACAAATGGCATAATCATAAAGGTCATAGAGATTTTAAGAAATTGAAATATAACTAGGGGCATATGTAAGTGTATGAAAAATAACTTCATACTTGAGTTTCTTTCAAAGTATAACGCTCCAACAAAGTTTTCTTTTCCTCATTGGTAAGCACCTGAAGCACTGAAACGAGAACATGTTTCTTAATGTTGACCAGCAGCTCCGCCTCCTACAATTTGGTAGTATATGATAGAACACATCATCCACTTGTTAAGAGAAAGACTAAAAGCCTACCAAATAATATGCAATTTTTATTTGCTTTCATTTAAACAAAATAACTGATAAAACGATTGACAAAATATTTGACGTTGTCAGTCTCCATAAGCTATAGCTCTAGAATCACACCAAGTGTATAATGATTAAGAACAGTGTTGAAAGAGTTGGATCAATTGTCAATAATGTTAGTGCTGGGGCACAATTTTTGATAGAAAACTGAGAAAATAAAACAATTGTAAAAAGAATATTTCAACGCAAAACTTCAAAGAAGGTGCATACCAGAGATCCTAGGAGGATTTTGGATTACGATTATCAAAAAAGATTTCATAATAGTAACAAAATGCCAGTAGCACTTCTAAACAGAAGGTACTGATCGATATGCAAACAGCAGCAGAGAAGATGACAGGCGATAGATGGATAATGACCTGCTGGGATGAATGATCACCGTGGCTCAAAGCTATATTCGCCCCATACGAATAGCTTCCAGGAACCAACAAGTTCGTCAGAGAACTTTGGAATACTCCTGCTCTTCTGACTCCTCAGATTGTACACGGACTCTCGTGCAAAAGCAACGCTGGTGCAACGCTTATCTTCTCTCTCACAGCTTCTGTGTACTTGTGTCAAGAAATACTTGTAAACTCTTGCAACTTTCTGTATTAGCCTCTATACCTCTGTATATCTCGTATGAGAGAGAAGAGACCTTTTATAGGCCCGAGTTACAACTGTCCGGTTAGCATAACATTCGAGACGTAGTAAAAAACTACTCCGAACGTGTAGTAACGCTCGGATCATGCACATGCATGATCTGATGCAAGTTGTGCACCTTGTGCACCCCGCGCGCCCTGCACTCCACGTACAGAACGTAGACTGAACCCCCTATGCCACCCGCACAACTGGGTGCACAACTAGGCGCACAACTAGGCACACACCTGGCCGCATAACTGGGCGTACACCTGGCCGTGGCACTGGATGCACACCTGGTCATGCACCTGGCCGCTTACCTGGCCGCGCAACCTGGCCGCACAACCTGGCCGCAAAACCTGGTCGCACAACCTGGCAGCACAACCTGGCACCGCAATCTGGGCCTCACAACCTGGTAGCTCAGCCGGCTGCGCAGGTGGCTCGCACAACGAGCACAACTTAAGCGTACTATGTACCTAGCGATGAAGCTGACGTGCTAAGTGTAAAGTGCACCAACAAAATGCCATATTACGCCTCATGATCCCATGAGCCTGAGTCCGAGTCCAAGTCGCTAAGCCCCTATGGGGCTTAGCTCCAATATAAATAAATTTCTCAAGAGCAAAAAGCATGAATGCATTCAATTGTTGATTTAGCCCTTTTCCCATTAGAAAAATAACCCCACATGACACACCAATGTGCACCTCCACACCACATGTGCATCTCTAAAAGATCATAGCTAATATATAGAGATACAACTCTATTGGCCTAGCCGATATGGGACTAAAGTTTCTAATACAAACGGCCAAAATCCAACAATCTCCCACATATCTCTATATATGGGTATAAGTATTCCCCAGAGTAACTGTCAATCATACATTAGGAAAGATGTCACTGACGACTTGAATCTTCCCACATGGGTCAAAAAACAGACTATAATACAAGAATGGACTAAGCCTTGAATTCTGCACCATAGCTAAAATTCTTTCCACTCACATAATGTAGTTACATATGCTTCTGGCTGCAAGTTTACCCTCAAGAGACGGCCTGATATCTCTTTGTCCATACACTATAGGTGAGTTCTTTGTTAAAGAGACATGGCATGAAGCGCTTTGCGCTTCCCTTGCGGTGCTACGCCGCTATGACATGGCCTAAAGTCGAGGCTTTACCCCGTACCGGGAACCTCATCGTAGTGTCAAACTACTGTAGCATAAGGACACCGCCTCTTTGTAGTGCCATACTATCCAGCATGAAGCCTTAGGCTCTTTTGCGGTGTTATGCCATAACGACATGTCTTGCAAGACCGAGGCTTTATCCTTAATCGGATACCTCATCGTGGTGTCGTACCACTGTAACATGAGGAACTCCTCCCCTTTGTAGTGCTGACTACACCCCTCTTTTTATCAACATACAGCATTAGGCTACCTGCCTATTTGTGGTGCTACGTCACTGTGACTTGGCTCATACAGCCGAGGCATTACCCCTTTTCGGGAACCTCATGGTAGAGTCACCCCACAGTAGCATAGAGTTTCACTCCTTATAGTGCTGTGCTACCATGCTTCCTGTAAAGCACACCAGGCATTTACTCTACCTGAGAACTCATTAAGATGTTTAAGCCAACCTTTCCACATGATCTGTTTTCTGTAGAAAACAACTGTAGACATTAGTGGTTGTATGTCCGTAACCTCTCCCTGGCCAATAGGACATGTACCTACCGTTTCTGATATTCTTTCGATTAATGGTCCTCCCTTGAACCAAAAGCTAGATACCTAGTAGATTTCTCTTTGAACTAATAGCATAAAACTTTATGGTAGGATTGCAATAATACAATATCAGAATACCTTCAAGCCCATTTTACAAGCTGTGTCATTGACCAGCTGGCACTTGAGGTCCTTGGTGAACGGATCCGCCAGGTTCTCCTGACTCCGAACATCAATCACTGCAATAACACCCCTCTTGATGAGATCGTGCACTACCATGTGCTTCAACCATACAGTCCTCTTCTTCTCATTGAAGAGGTCATTTGATGCCACTACAATAACACCCCTCTTGATGAGATCGTGCACTGCCCTGTGCTTCAACCGTATAGTTCTCTTCTTCTTATTGAAGAGGTCATTTGATACCACCGCCGTAGACTCCTGGTTGTCGCAGGATATCGGTATTGTCGGTATTTGCGCCCCAACCACTGGAAGATCATTCATAAACTTTTGAAGCCATTCTGCTTCCTCGGCTGCGATATCAAGTGCAAAGAACTCAGATTCCATGGATGACAGCGAGAGTATTGTCTAGTTTTTTGACTTCTACGATATAGCAGCCCCATCCATTGTGAAAATGCATCTACCTGTGGACCTCTCGCTCTCCACTTCTGAGCACCAGCTGGCATCACTGAAGCCTTCCACTACCAGCGAATCTCCGCTGTAGTACAGTGCATATGTCTGAGTCTTCTTGAGATATCTCAAAACCCGTTTCACAGCCTTCCAGTGTTTAACACCTGGGTTGCTCGTCAAACGACTCAGCATTCCCATGGAAAAATCTATGTCAGGCCTTGTAGCAGTAGTAGCATGCATGAAACACCTGATTATGCTTGCATACTCCAGCCGCCTGACGCTTTTCCCTAAATTAGGCTTCAGCTTCATATCAGACCTATACGGCGTATCGATCCCTGGAAGATCCTGATACCCGTAACGAGTGATCATCTTTTCAACATAATGAGACTGTGACAGTACTAGTCTAGTGTCTGTCCGGATGATCTTGATTCCTATGATTACATCAGCTTCCCCCGAGTCCTTCATGCTGAACTTGTTTGGGATGAACTTTTTTGTCTACGTGACACAGCCCATATCCGTACCTAGGATCAACATGTCGTCCACGTATAGACAAACGATCACACCTCTTCCATCAGCAAACTTCGTATAAACACAATTGTCCGTCTCGCTGACCATGTAGCCATTTGACCTTATAACCTTGTCAAATTTCTCATGCCACATCTTGGGAGCCTGTTTAAGACTGTACAAGGATTTTACCAACTTGCAGACTTTTTCTTCAAGATCCATGATGACAAATCCCTCTGGCTGTTGCATGTAAATCTCTTCGGTCAGCTTGCCATTTAGAAAAGTCATTTTTGCATCCATCTGATGTATTACCATCTTATGTATTGCTGTGAGAGCAATCAACATTCTGATGGTGGTCATCCGGGCTACTGGAGCATACGTGTCAAAGTAGTCAATCCCCTGCGTCTGAAAAAACCCCTTGGCTACCAACCTAGCCTTGAATTTGTCAATATTTTCGTCTGCTTTCATTTCCTTCTTAAAGATCTATTTGCATCCGATGGATTTTGCTTATTCAGGAAGATCAGTCAACACCCAAGTGTTATTTGAGGTGATGGAATCAATTTTATTGGCAATCACCTCCTTCCAGAAAACTGCGTCTATGGTCTTCATCGCCTCATCATAGGTAAGCAGATCTACTTCCACATGATAGGTGACAAAGTCACTTTTGAAGTCCTTCGGCCTCCTCACACGCTTCGCTGACGGCTCATCGAGTTCTAGTTCAACCGTTGTTTCAACAACAACATCTTCTTGGACTACTTTGAAAACATCAATTTTTTGTGCACCCTTATCGTTCTCCGGTATATCTGCAAGAACAATATTCTTGTGCCATGCAAATTTGTCTTCAAAATATTCTGCATCACGAGATTCAATGATATGATTTGACTAAATATCAAGAAATCCCCGAGCATCACTCTTTTCGGCGTACCCCAAGAAGATCATCTTTGTATTCCTTGTCCCAAGCTTTTGAATCTTCAGATTTGGAAACTTGACATATGCCAGACACCCCCATACTCGAATGGCATTCAAGTTAGGTCTGACCATGAACCAGAGTTATTGAGGAGTAATGTCTGAAGTTGCATAAGGCACTCTATTTAGAATAAAAGTGGCCATCAATGCAGCTTCTTCCCAGTAGCACTTTAGAATATTCGCAATCAACAATATTGAGTTAATCATTTCTGTTAATGTTATGTTTTTCCTCTATGCTACTCCATTTAATTGATGAGAGTATGGAGCCATAGTCTCATTGATAATTCTATGTTCATTGTAGAACGATTCAAATTCATGAGACCTGTACTCTCCACCTCGATCACTTCTTATTCTTTTGAGTTGTTGTCCAGTTTGCCGCTCAGCTTCGGCTCTGAACTCCTTGAACTTCTCGAATGCTTCATCTTTAGCCTTCAGCAAGTATACGAATGCATACTTAGAAAAGTCATTGATGAAGGTTATGAAATAATTTATCCCGACCTTTGTAAAGAACTGTTTGAAGTCACAGATATCGGAGTGTACCAACTCTAGAAGATCTTTACTACGATAAACCCGAGGAAAGGGTTTCCTTGTGATCTTTATTTGAGCACAAACTTCACATTTCTCTACCTTACCCCCATACTTAGAGATAAGTCCTTGACTAGACATTTTGTTGATTCATTTACAATAAACATGTCCTTGTCTATTATGCCACAACTCAAGAGTATAAGTAGAAGGAGTGATTGTAATAATTACATTGGATTGATTTACAAGCTAAATTTTGAACATTCCTTCAATATAAAAAGCTTTCTCGAAATATGTTCCCTTAATAGATATCACCATCTGGCCAGCATTAATGTCCATCCTGAGGCCTGTATTGCAGAGTAGGCCTCCCGAGATCAGATTCTTGGCAATAGCAGGTACATGCTTCATACCTTGAAGCGTCAGAGCCTTACCAGAAGTCAGCTTCAACACCACCGTCCCGACCCCGAGAACTTCAGCTTGTGCCTGGTTCGCCACAACAACCACTTCAGAAGTAGGTGTATAGGTGGTGAACCACTTCTTGCTGGAACAGACATGGCAAGTGGCGCCAGTGTCTACCCACCAGTCAGAATCAGCCCCAACTGTAGTGACCTGCGCAATCATAGCGACAACATCAGTGATCATTGAGACTTTACTAGGCTCACCTTGCTCCGATTGCTTGGCCTTGGATTTTTATTCACTTTTGAAGTGGCCCTTATTGCCATACTTGAAGCAAGCCAAATGGGACTTTGGCTTCTTTCGCTTGAAGGAAGTCCCCTTGACTTTCAGATTATCAGGGTCCTTTTTCTTGCTGTGGAAAGCCGCCTTCTTTTCCCTTTGTTCCCTGGTATAAACCATATTGGCGTTAGCCAATTGCTTGTACAGTGCATCCACTTTCAGTTAAGGCTGCATCTGGTCTTCGACATACACTTCCTGTAGAAGATCTTCGAGAGAAATCTCCAACTTTTTCCTATACATGTTTGCATAGAACTTGCTCCACCCAGCAGAGAGCTTAGAGAGGATCCCACCAACCACAAACTTATCGGTAAGGGGCATTGCCTCATCCTCCTACTTCTGTCGCAGCTTCGGGAACTCCTTCACCTGCGGCAGCATTGGCTTTTCGTCTCCAAAGAACCAATTGTGATATTTCTCAATAAGAAATATCTTGCTCCGGTTCTTATATTCTTCATAAAGTTTCTCTAGAGACTCCCAAATCTCTCTTGTAACAGTCTTCTTTGAATAAGATTAGACAAAAAAAATTTCCATAACATTTAGGATCATAAGCCTGCAAATGCTATTGTCGCTTCTCCACTTGTTCTGGTTCTTATCAGCCGTAACGACTACGGCTGCAGATCTAGTTTCTGGAACAGTAGGTTCCTCCTCAATCAATACGTGATCAACATCACAGAGCTGAAGATTGAGAAAAATCTTTCTTTTCCAGATTTGATAGTACTCACCATCAAATTGTTCTAACTTAGAGAAGTTAGGATTGATTAGCGAAGCACGAAAGTTTTCCATCGTAGCAATATAGCTTTGAGATTGTTAGTGCTGGGGCACAATTTTCGATAGAAAACCGAGAAAAAGAAACAATTATAAAAATAACATTTCAACGCAACACTTCAAAGAAGGTGTATACCAGAGATCCTAGGAGGATTCTAGATTACGATAATCTAAAAAGATTTCGCAATAGTAGCAAAATGACAGTAGTACTTCTAAATAGAAGGTACTGATCGATATACAAATAGCAGCAGAGAAGATGACAGACGATAGATGGATAATGACTTGCTGGGTGAATGATCACCATTGCTCAAAACTATATCCGCCCCACACGAATAGCTTCCAGTAACCAGCAAGTTCGTCGAAGAACTTTGGAACACTACTGCTCTTTTGACTCCTCGGATGGTACATGGACTCTCGTGCAAAAGCAACTCTGGTGCAACGCTTCTCTTCCATCTCACAGCTTCTGTTTACTTGTGTTAAGAAATACTTGTAAAATCTTGTAAATTTGTGTATTAGCCTTTGTACCTCTGTATAACCCCTGTGAGAGAGAAGAGACCTTTTATAGGCTCGAGTTATAACTGTCTGGTTAACAGAACGTTCGGGACGTGGTAAAAACCACTCCAAACGTGCAGTAACCGCTCAGATCATGCACATGCATGATTTGATGCAAATTGTGCACCTCGTGCACCCCGCATGCCCTACACACCATGCACAAAATGCGCACTGAGCCGCTTGCACCACCTGTGCCACCCACGTAACTGGGCGTGCACCTGGCCGCAAAACTGGGCGTACACCTGGCCGTATCACTAGGCACACACTTGGCCGCACACTTGGCTGCACAACCTGGTTGCACAACCTAGCCGCGCAACCTGAGACGTGCAACCTGGCAACGCAACCTGGCAGTACAACCTGGTGTCACACCCCGCTCCTGTAGGAGCGATCGTCCTCGCTAAGGCGTGATGCCGCACGGGCCTAGGTTGCGCCCGTGCAAGGCTAAGTCCAGAAACGGCCGATTTGAGCTAGGCCACAGAGTCGCACATAGTGTCCCCATTTGCAGCGAAAAGTAAACGAACACAAAATTGAAGTGAATTCAAACTCTTTATTGATTTCCAAGAAGTTTACAAGCGGCGCTAGGCCGATATTATAATTCGCTCAAGCTCTCTCTCTGAAACATAAAAGGCGTACCAAGTGGCTTACAACATGGAATGATTCATGGCGATGTTCCGATACATTATGTCCTGTATAGGGTGCTTCAGTTCTTGCAACGTCCTAAGGCCCCAGAGTTGGCTCCGCGACCTAACACGTTCGATGGAAGTTCCGCACCCGCCGGCGTTTCCTGCATCCTACAAGCAGACTGTGGTGTTATTTGTACATTGTTATCCACTGGTGGGGAGGCTAGCTCGCCCACAATGCTATCATTACCAAACACGTTCTATCTACTTTTGTGCACCGTCTATCATTTATTGTCTTTCTAATCTTGCCTTAAGATCATTTACATGGCATATTTCATAGCCTATATCGTGTTGCCGAATACAAGTGTCGCATGGAAATACATGCACGACTTATCCATACTTACCGTTCGGCCTTCCCTGTTCAACGTAAACCAAGTTAGTCAACAATTCATATGAAATAACTTAACGTAGTTCATGCAAGCATTCAATTAATGTCAAGTGCATGTCCTTGCCTCGGGTTCTAGCACGTCGTAGACACGTTTTCTAACTCGTTTGCTCGAAGTACTCTTGATCATTTTGTGTGTGATATTCAAGCCTATTCAGAAGGTGCTTTGTACAGTAACTTAGACTACTTTGATTTCAATGCAAGGACTTGCACGTGGATTGCCACCAGCAAAGCCCTCTTAAATCTATATGCACCGGTCGCTGGCTTCACAAGCTATTTTGGACACATTCCAGCGTGGTATTTCTCAACTAGCGTAGGGTGAGGACTGGCACACACCCGGTTAGTCTCTTGACATACTTCTGCACTTACGTCCCCCGGGTGGCCAAATCCGCATCCAGGCAGCATGTAAGCCATGACTTGATTCCGCCTAGGCCGGCCACGATCCTTCCTTTGATCATGCCGCGGAATCCATATCACCCGTGCACGGGTCCGTCTACGACCATTTCGTATTTTATTGTCATAGGCTAACCCTTAGCCATAATGTGTTATCGACCAGGTTGGCGTCCGTGCAGCGCGGGTAGCGAGCCCCGTTGCGCATGCCCGTCATACCTGTCGCTACCCATTCTTTTCTCTCTTATCTTTTATTCATGTATTATTTTATTTCTTTCTTTCTTTCACTTGTTCGTTCGTTCATTGATTCATTCACGTATTCATTCATTCATTCAAGTATGACGCAACTCCCAGTGTGGGAGCCGCCTTGGCGACCCATCGGTCCCATAGTCTTTCAATGTTGCTAAACTCTACTCGGAACGACTATGTTGATAGTCTTCCCATTTCATTGTTGTAAACCATTAATTATTTCATTGTTTGAATGCATAAGGGACTTGAATGTAAGCCTGTGCCTTAGCACGAGCGTGGAGCGCGGTGCGGGAGTTTCTATATTGCCGAGTTCTTTTCCATGTTCTAAACAAGCATACAAGATGGGATTATTCCCTTAGCTAGGTGCGTTGAGTCACTTATTAGCATGCGCAGGGTTATCGCCTAGCGATTCTCGTGATAGTGTCCGTATTGTTATGTGTCTAGGCTAAGCAAAGACGGGTTCATCGGAGCCACCCACCTTAGCGATGTTCGCATCGGCCGAGCGACACTCCGAGTGCGTCTTTGAAAGTCTAAGTCTAGATTCATCTTGACGGGCCAATGTAAGCCTTGCATCGATTCTTCATCTGGTCGATGCCAACTCTTCGGGTCAACGGCTCGCTTGAGTCGTTGCACTTGCCGTTTGAATCGGCATTCCGCTAGGGCGGAGCGGGTCATTACATAATACACCACTCAAAACAAGTCTCGTCCTCGAGACTTCCTGAGTGTAGGTCATCCTACCGTTCCCTAACTCATGTCGTGTGCGTATCGTAGACAATTCCTATCGACTGGCCTTATCACTCGATGGCATCGAACTATACTCGATACCTTTCCAAGTTCCTTATCGCATACGTTTTGGTCAATTTTTATTGAATAACTTTTCATTCATTTTAGAGTTGATGGCACTTATTCAATTCAAGCATTTATTCAACTCGGCTGCTATTTTGACGTATCATGGGACTGAAACGGTCGTACGAGGTGCGTTGAAATTCGTCAAATGCGAGTGTCGTAGGCTGAGGCAAACTCACTTTCGTTTATGCGCATCGCAACACCCACTTGCAGCTGCATTCGAGTTCATCATATCGCTGAGTTTGGATCGTACACGTATCTAAGGCGTCCCTCGAATACGTACATTTCAACCAAGCTTAGCGACTAGCGAAGTCGGACAAGCTACTCGTGATATTTTTGATTTGTCGATCGCTTTGCTAACTTTGATTTAAAATCGAACTCATGTGTGTATCACAGATCGTTTATCTCGGTCCTCGAGATGATTCGATTCGCTTCTCAAGCGTTATTGTCCACGAAATCAGTATGATTTCTTCTTAGTGGGGTCGACCAAGCCTAAGTAATTTCCGTCCGATTCAAAACCAATTATTGTACCATCATCAAGTATTTCTTTCTATCAACGATTCAATTCGTTATCCCAACTTTTACTTGCGCATCATCCATCCCAATCATTCCATTCGTTTGGGGCCAATCTCGTCGTCGTTCACGCACACTCCCAGTTCTCCGTCCTACTCTAAGTCTTGTTTTCCAAAGTCTATTGTCCGTCTAGACGATACTGTAAATGCCATCGCACAGGTTCAATCACTCGGCATAGGGTCGTCCGCCTATCCGCTAGGTCAGCTCACAAGGTCATTGTCACACGTCAGGTACGTGGCTCGTCGTGCAAGGTCGTTGCACGACGCTCGCCCCAAATCCTATGGTCAGACCATTTGTTTGCTTGTACGGGAGTTTCTACCCAAGTTCGTTTTACTCAAATTTCTAAACATCGAGCATGATAACCTAATTCGCATCAAGACTTATGTTGCACATATTCAATTCCGTTCAATCACCAGTTCTAACCAATTCGTGTATTCGATCACGAGGTCATCCAGCTCGACAATACATTGCGCCCCAATCACACGCGAGTCCGATTATCCACGGCGGTTCATGAATCACCATGCAATGCTCCCGCGGAATAATTATTCTCATCGGGGCGTAACTCTTATTTGAGTTTTTAGACTAACCCATTCTCGATACGCGGATTGGACCTACTCAATCCTCAAGTTCAATTCTTCAAGCACACAAATTCATTCTCGAGTCCACCTTTGCGTCAAACCATAAGTCGAAGCAATCAGATTGCCACGCCATCCAAGTTCAATCACTCCCGCTGTATGAATCACCATATCAGCGCTCACGCGGAGTGATCGCCATAATCCGACGCGATGTATGTGCGAGACTGGAGTTGCGCTCACATAAGACAAGAACGTCAACGTTGTGGTTGTCAACGAAGCAAATCCAAGCATTCATATTTTTATCCAAGCCAAATCAATTTGATAGTCTGACCATCATATATTCAACTAGAAAATCCTCGAGCTAAATCTATCTTTTCCTCGACACATTTTTAATATCCCAAGTATAGCATCCAATGGAACAATGACATTTGCACGATCGTCATTCGTCGAGTCAGAGTACCCCCGAGTCATCGCATATCGATCTTTGATACCCCTCAATACCATCGACAATATGCGTAACCTGACGATCTTCCTTTATAACCGATTTCGAGTCGGGCGTTGATGCTGTTGTCCGAGTTGGATATTCCATAATTTTATTTAATATTCAAGATCAAGTTCAACTGCTATTTCTCAAGCTAGTTTCAAGATCGTTGTTCAAACTCAAGTCGCAATTCATTTGTATCAATCCGAAATCGTACGTGCGATCCTCTAAGTTTTCTCGATCAAGTCCATTCATTTTCATTCATCGTTTCGAACCATTTTCTAACTTGCGTTGTCCGTTGACAAGTTGTCCAGCGACAAACTCGTTCGGGACTTTTGAAGTCACGACCAACTAAGCGTGACACGTTCTAAGGCTTTGCGCGATCGTATCGCTTGCCGACATACTCGTACGATCCGTAAATCCTTTAGTTTCGCTCGAACAATTTCTATGACGTCCATACACCACTCAGGGTTCGAGCTACTCGACTAGTCGTCGACACTCATTCTTATTCTTCTCCGAACCTATCACATTCACCACTCGGATTCAAGCCATACGATCTAGTCCTCAATCACGTTCGCGTCATGCGCTAAGGCATCCTTCAGATTCGTTCGACGAATCTCTAGCGTAATCACTCACGTCGCCTCGACGTACTAAGTCGTTCATACTAATCCTCAAAATCCATGCCAATCTTTCGTGCACGCCTAAGCGTTAGTTTGATAGCGTTCCTATCGATATACACTCAAAGTGTATCTCCGTTCTCGATCGAGCGATACTTGATATCGCTCGCAACCCGATTGCATCCAAAAGTCGAGGTGCGCGTCACGCGACACAACTTAGCCAGAAGGCCGTGTGCATAGCTATCCCGTACGGACTATATTCGAGTTTGCACGCTCACTTATTATCGTTCGAGCGATAATTGTTCTCGCTCACAACTCATTCGCACCAGAGAGTCTAGGTGCGCGATACTCGGCACAACTTATCCAAAAAGGCTGCGTGCATAAACATCCCGTTCGAACTATACTTCGGTCTCGCGTACTCGTTCTCTATTGTCAGCGTAAGGTTATTCAAGCACATCTTGCGTTCTGCTAACTCTTAGCATCGGTTCCTTCCAACTCAAGTACGTCGTGGTTCGGCACAAAGGCCTTCGCCTATCGATCCCTTCAACCGAGTACTTGTACAAGCTTTTTAAAAATATTAGACTTATTGTATGGAACATCCCAAGGCACAATGTGAGAGAGCGTACACTTCTTTTATTTCCAAACGAGCTTTCGAAACTGAAAAAATTGAATGATGTCCAAGGATGTAAAGCCGTGCTCTGATACCAATCTGTCACGCCCCGCTCCCGTAGGAGCGATCGTCCTCGCTAAGGCGTGATGCCGCACGGGCCTAGGTTGCGCCCGTGCAAGGCCAAGTCCAGAAACGGCCGATTTGAGCTAGGCCACAGAGTCGCACAGAGTTTCCCCATTTGCAGCGGAAAGTAAACAAGCACAAAATTGAAGTGAATTCAAACTCTTTATTGATTTCCAAGAAGTTTACAAGCGGCGCTAGGCCGATATTACAATTCGCTCAAGCTCTCTCTCTGAAACATAAAAGGCGTATCAAGTGGCTTACAACATGGAATGATTCATGGCGATGTTCCGATACATTATGTCCTGTATAGGGTGCTTCAGCTTCTAGCAACGTCCCAAGGCCCCGGAGTTGGCTCCGCGCCCTAACACGTTCGATGGAAGTTCCGCACCCACCGGCGTCTCCTGTATCCTGCAAGCAGACTGTGGGGTTATCAGTACATTGTTATGCACTGGTGGGGAGGCTAGCTCGCCCACAATGCTATTATTACCAAACATGTTCTATTTACTTTTGTGCACCGTCTATCATTCATTGTCTTTCTAATAGTGCCTTAAGATCATTTACATGGCATATTTCATAGCCGATCTCATGTTGCCGAATACAAGTGTCGCATGGAAATACATGCACGACTTACCCATACTTATCGTCCGGCCTTCCCTGTTCAACGTAAACCAAGTTAGTCAACAATTCATATGAAATAACTTAACGTAGTTCATGCAAGCATTCAATGTCAAGTGCGTGTCCTTGCCTCGGGTTCTAGCACGTCGTAGGCACGTTTTCTAACTCGTTTGCTCGAAGTACTCTTGATCATTTTGTGTGTGATATTTAAGCCTATTCAGAAGGTGCTTTGTACAGTTAACATAGACTACTTTGATTTCAATGCAAGGACTTGCACGTGGATTGCCACCAGCAAAGCCCTCTTAAATCTATATGCACCGGTCGCTGGCATCACTAGCCATTTTGGACACATCCCAGCGTGGTATTTCTCAACTAGCATAGGGTGAGGACTGGCACACACCCCGTTAGTCTCTTGAAATACTTCTGCACTTACGTCCCCCGGGTGGCCAAGTCCGCACCCAGGCAGCCCATAAGCCATGACTTGATTCCGCCTAGGCCGGCCACGATCCTCCCTTTGATCATGCCGCAGAATCCGTATCACCCGTGCACGGTTCCGTCCACGACCATTTCGTATTTTATTGTCATAGGATAACCCTTAGCCACAATGCGTTATCGACCAGGTTGGCGTCCGTGCAGAGCGGGTAGCGAGCCCCGATGCGCGTGCCTGTCATACCTGTCACTAACCATTCCTTTCTCTCTTATCTTTTATTCATATATTCTTTTATTTCTTTCTTTCTTTCACTTGTTCGTTTGTTCATTGATTCATTCACGTATTCATTCATTCATTCATTCATTCATTCATTCAAGCATTACGCAACTCCCAGTGTGGGAGCCGCCTCGGCGACCCATCGGTCCCATAGTCTTCAATGTTGCTAAACTCTACTCGGAACGACTATGTTGATAGTCTTCCCGTTTCATTGTTGTAAACCATTCATTGTTTCATTGTTTGAACGCATAAGGGACTTGAACGTAAGCTTGTGCCTTAGTACGAGCGTGGAGCGCGGTACAAGAGTTTCTATATTGCCGAGTTCTTTCCCATGTTCTAAACAAGCATACAAGATGGGATTATTCCCTTAGCTAGGTGCGTTGAGTCACTTATTAGCATGCGCGGGGTTATCACCTAGCGATTCTCGTGATAGTGTCCGTATTGTTATGTGTCTTGGCTAAGCAAAGACGGGTTCATCGGAGCCACCCACCTTAGCGATGTTCGCATCGGCCGAGCGACACTCCGAGTGCGCCTTTGAAAGTCTAAGTCTGGATTCATCTTGACGGGCCAATGTAAGCCTTGCATCGATTCTTCATCTGGTCGATGCCAACTCTTCGGATCGACGGCTCGCTTGAGTCGTTGCACTTGCCGTTTGAATCAGCGTTCCGCTAGGGCGGAGCGGGTCATTACACCTGGGCCGCGTAACCTGGCAGCTCAACCGGCTGCGCAAGTGGCTCGCACAACGAGCTCAACATTAGCGTACTATACGCCTAGCGATGATGCTGACGTGCTAAGTGCAATGCACGCCAACAAAATGCTATATTATGCCTCATGAGCCCATGAGCTGGAGTCCGTGTCCGAGTCCGAGTCCGAGTCGCTAAGCCCATACGGGGCTTAGCTCCAATAGAAATAAATTTTCCAAGAGCAAAAAGCATGAATGCTTTCAATTGTTGATTTAGCCTTTTTCCCGTTAGAAAAATAACCCAACATGGCACACTAATGTGCACACTAATGTGCACCTCCACACCACATGTGCATCTCTAAAAGAGCATAGCTAATATATAGAGATACAACTCTTTTGGCCTAGCCGATGTCAGACTAAAGTTTCTAATACAAAATGCCAAAACCCAACAAATAATACATCATACATGGAACCTGATACTCATCACAGAAGTTAGGGATTTTAATAAAATCAAAATCAGAAAATGCCTAATAGAAATCATCGCAGAAATTAGAGTGAAGACATACATTACGAATAATTTATAAAAATTAGAGAAAAACCTGGAAAGATGAGAAGTCCCGAGGGTGGAGGCTCTGTAGTCGCCATATAAGTCTCTAGCGGTGGAGGCTATGGAGGCAGAGAGAAAACAGGCACACGAGGGGCAGGGGCATGACTGTGGCGAGGCTGCAGATGAGGTCTAGTAAAGGATGGATGATCCCTGCCTTGACCACCCGCAGCTTGTTCTCCTTGTTGCTGCAGATGGCATAGAGCGCGATGGAGGCATCCTTCTTCATGCGGTGGTCGTCGGTATCGATTTTCTAGGGTTTGGGGCAGGTTAGGGTTTATGATTTGGGAGGAATAGGGATTTACGAGTTCTCTTGTCAGTGAGAGGATGATGGGGAGAAAAATATGATGGGTCAGGGCTTGGAATTTGGAAGACGGGTTATAAGGAGTGGAGGGAGAGTATATTCTTAGAGGAAAGATAAAGGACTTAAGAAGAAGAGGGATTTTCTGAGAGGAACCGGAGGAGAAGACGGATTTTCAGAGAAAGGGGGAATTTTTTTTTCTAAGAGATGCATACTCTTGAATAATGCTGCTGCCATTTTCTTAATATATCAAAACCGTCACTAACCCAAAAAATTTGTAATATTTAGGATAGTGTTATTTAAAATAGTCACGGAAATTCCCCCCTCCCCACTTTAGTTGACGGCTTTAAACTAGCCATCAGCTAAACGTGGTGGATTACGTGACGGTTTTTCCAAACCCGTCATCTACAGTGGTATAATATTGTATAGTAAACACAAAATAGGAGTTTAGTTGACACAAGGCCTTATCCGTCAAGTAAAACACAATAGTTGACTGGGATTATTGACCGTCAATAAAAAACTGTCAACAAATGTCATTTTACTTGTAGTATATCCAGCCCAACACAAATATGTATAAGCTGCCCAGCGTTCAAGTATAAGGTCTAAAGTGCCTAGTCGACTAAATCTCAATCCACATAAAGAAAAAATAAATAACATGAATAAACATTATATAATACACTCAACCGCCCTGTATTATACATGTTTGAATAATCTCAATAGAAAGAATAAAGCTTGCAAAAATTAGGTTATTAATAAGAATCATTGCTATAATATATATAGGGTACAAGAGAAAATATATCACGAAAGATATGATAGTTGATACCTATATCGATACCTGAATTTGTAGAACACATCACAATAACTCTATGCCTGACGTCCATCAAACACTTGGAGAGATCACCAGATCCTCAGAGGGACGTAACAAGATACACAAAAATAAGCCATATAAACTGAATGTAAAATGTCACATAGTCATAGGTAAAATAAAATATTTCAGACAACAAGAAGACCCAGTATCCATCATTGAAACAGTAGGATCACCCCTATAACCAAACAAGGACAAGAGGTAGCACTCTATTCCGTGATGTGATACCGTCCCATGTCATGATCAGAAGAAAGTATGACAAGACACCAACTAAAGGTCTCCTAACCATTCTACTGTGAAAATGCAGTTAAGATCAAACGCATGGGCACTCTGGCTATATGAGATTGGCATAGTCCCCTCTCTGGGCTCCAGGGAACTTAAAGCATGACATTTCATCGAATGTCAGAGCTAGCAGAACAGGAAAAAGGGGTAGTCATGCCCGTTATCTCCAGCGGAGCTTCCGTGAACAAAAAGGAAGTTCATACTTTGCCCATACGCTAAAGAATTATCCTCCACACCCTATACACTTGTCTATGTTGTATCTACGATAATGTACCTCTACTAACTGCCAAGTCTCCTAGCATGCCTCTATTTAGCAGTTAGACCTAACGCATGTGCACGAGTGATCAACCAACACGCAAGTTACCTCTATAAGCTACTCACAACTCACACACATCTCGTACCACATCCGTGACAAGATTTACAAAAAATGCACTAAACAAATGGTAGTCCCTTAACTCTAGGTCCACATGCACAACAATGTAAATATGACTAACACTATTGCACCATATATATAACTTGAAGGCATAGTAAAGTAAACCATAAACAATAACCAGAGATGCAACTGGATGAACTAGAAATTAAAAATAATAAATACGATGTAATTAAACAATAAATATGAAAAATATATATAAGAATTAAATATGGCAAGGTATCTTGCCTGGAGGTTATACGATGATTTGATGACGTCCTGCAGGCGAACTTGTCAGGACAATAGAAGTAACAAAAGAAGTTTTTTCACAAACTTCTATAGATGCTGAAACAAATATCACCAATATTTTTGGAATAAAAGAAATTTCTAAGATCGCCTACCATACGTCCAATTCCGGACACATGGACAAAATTATAATTTTGGGTCAAATTGATATCCGTCGTTTGACCCGCTTTGCACCGAAAAGTCTACCAAAATCTACGGCCTCCAAAATCATCGAATTATGTCTATCGGTCCGATTCAACGTTACCAACTCAATCGTATGTCCAAATTTGGATTCGTTTGAGCGGTACACAATTTCGTCCGTTGAATCGGATTGTGGGGTACGCGATACGGCCAACCGGTCTACTGTCTCAGAATCGGGCCAAACCTGGCTCATAGGAACAGAAAAATACTACGAGAACATTGCCATAAGTTTTGTTGCAACGTGGTGAGTGTGCATGAAGTAATTGGAAAATTTACAAAATCACCGATTCGGTTATTTTCGACGGGTAC
This sequence comes from Iris pallida, assembly GCA_029216955.1. Lineage (NCBI taxonomy): Eukaryota > Viridiplantae > Streptophyta > Magnoliopsida > Asparagales > Iridaceae > Iris > Iris pallida. The sequence continues at coordinate 4,915,090 of JANAVB010024600.1, read as the reverse complement.
GCCTCGAATTTGCCACGCACACGAAACCAATTCAATTTTTGTTAAATCCTACATGTAAACAAAGTCCATACGCACCTTTCGATGCAAGTGGTTTGTGACCAAGTCGCTCGGATTGTCGGAAAGGACTCCGTGTTGGGTTTTTTTCGAAAACAATTTTTCACCATTTTGGAACTGATTTAAAATCAAAAATAGACACCTAAAATAAAAACCAAAAATAGGGTTTTGATCATGTTCAGGTTGTCTAAAAAGTTATTGAAGTGGCTTTCCAAAATTTGTGATAACTTGGTCACAAATTGATAGCAAATAGGGAAGTTGGGACAATTTTTAATGTTTAGAAATTTGAGTTTTTCTCGATTTTTGAACTCGATTCGCGTCGCACATGAAGCGAATTAAATTAAACTAATTGAAGGAGTCAAACTCGGTTAGGTTGTCTACGCACCTACAATGGCCATTCGTAAAACGAGCGAGCTTGGAGGGAGAAATGACATTGCGAAGTGTTGTTCCTACTGTGATGCTACTGTTTGCTGTTCTTGCAGCTGCTGCAGCGTGCGACTGTCGCGCTCGATCGGCCGGTCGACATCCTGCAGCGGCAAGGGGAGGGGTTCTCCTGTGGGTCGCGCGGCTAGGGTTAGGAATTTTGAAATTTATTATTATTATTATTATTATATATATATATATATATATATATATATATATATATATGGAAAGAGAAATTTTACTAAGGAAATTAGCCAGGAAGCAAATTACAACCACGGACCTCTCCCTCGCCCACACCCAACCGGGGGGCCTCAAAAACCAAATAGTATACCAAAAGAAAAGAAAAACCCCAAAAAGGAAAAAACAGAAGCCTAACTTTCGCCTACACCCGGCTGGGGAGGCCCTAAAAACCAAACAGTATAGCCCACCCAAAGGAACCACCAAAATCATAAAACAAGCATCCTACATATGTACGTCGAGACTCACCCGGAGTCTCCACAGTCGACGCGCTCGCAGCCCACTTGCTCAGCTGCCTCTTGATCTCTACCATCCTCTGCTACGAAGAGAACGTGCGCCCTTCTTACCATGATTTGTTTCTGTTTTTCCACAGGACCCACGTCCCTGCCGCCATGGCAATCACCTTCGATTGATATACCTCAATGTCACCTTCCTTCGACTGTGTTCCGAGAGGGAGGCATTGCAGTGTCGGCGTCCCGAACTCTCGCCTCATCCCGCCCCAAACTTCCACCACCGAACGGCCATCCCAGAAGATGTGCGGGATGGATTCGCGGTCCGGCTCCTAGCAGCACCAACACTTAGAGGCAAGCAAGAACCCAAGCACGTCATGACATCGTCGGTCGCTTGGCTCGTATCACCCTCTATAATAAGATCGACCATTTCTTCGGTATGTTCTTGCTCCAGATATGCCAGAGAATATGGTTAGTCAGAAATCTCGTCCTCGCTTTCCTCCATCCGGCGGCGGCGATGGTGAAGTTACCTCCCGGATCCTGTCTCCAAATTATACGGTCTAGGGCCTCGCCACTCTAAACGGACACCGTGGACTCCCTCGTCCCTGCAGTCGTCCGATCCCTAAACTTCCTACCAATCTTGCCAATGTCCCATCTCCCGTCCGCCTAGTGGTCACAAATTCGAAGGGCTTTCCCGCCGGGGAGGCGAGCCTGCAGTCTGCCATCGACGAGCTACTACACCTCCCCAGCCAGCAAGTATCCTTCCTCGATCTCTATGCTGATATGGAGTTCCCCTAGCTCTCTTCCCCTAAGTAATCTCTGCCACACGTGAGATACGAAGCTGTTGGCGGAGGCCTCCGCCGGGTGAATATTGTTGGCCCATTGGTCATGGTCAAACCTGATTTAATAATTGATCAAACTCTGTCTCGATATAAATGTAAGTCAATTCAAATTTTTACTTACGATATTTTGGATACTCCTCAACGATGGATATCTACTATGTTCAAGACTGAAGCCGTTTGCCATTCAGATTGTATTTCCTTCAAAGCAATATAATTTTTTATTTTATTGAGTCTAGGAATACATTGTACACCAAGTCGTACTGGCAAATAGGCTGTCCGGAATTGTTTTTCAAAACTGACCTATCTCTTTAAAAAATGACCTATGTTTTTGAAAAATATCCTTTTTACAAAAAGCTTCTGAAGGACTTTTCAAAAAGCCAAATTGATTTTTCTCAAAAATGAACTGGCAGAACCCTAGCAGAACTCGACCAGAGTTCGGCCAAGATGAACGTTAGTGAACATTGGATTTTGAACTTGGTCACCCTTCAGTTGCGGTGTGTTACAAAGGGTTCTATCCGAATTCTGCCCGAATTCTGTCAGAATTCTGTCTTTGAAAAAACTATAAGTAGAGAAGTATTTCGATCATTTCAAATCACCAATTCACTTTCAATCTCTTCTCTTCTAAAGCTTACATTTTCTCCAAAGAGTTTTCAAAAGCTTTCATTTTCAAATCCCAAGCCAATTACAATCCTCTAGTCGATTTGCCAGTACGGTACGGTCTAGAAGTTTCAGAGCGATTATAATCAGAGGCTTCATAGAAGATACAACTCTTCACAATTGAAGTTGGTCGAGTTCTTCGTATCAAAGCTCGCGTCTGTAGAAGTTGCAAGGACTTCGTATGAAAACTTACGGGATTTTCCAATAGTGGATTCAAGTGGAAGCTAGAGTTCTTCCGACTGGACTAGTCCTCACAAGAGGAAAACCAGTATAAATCTCGGTATTTGTGTTTGCCTTCTGATCACTTTTTATTTTTGTCATTTATTTTGTGAATATTTTTATATCTGTGATCTAACTGCTAACAAGATTTTTTATTAGCAATATTCCGCTGCCTACTCTATTCACCCTTCCTCTAGAGTATTCTACTTTACGATTTTGTTCCTACAATTGGTATCAGAGCAAGCTCTCCATCTAGAGGTATTATATTCTTATCCCAATTGTTCCTACAATTGGTATTAGAGCGGGTTATACAGGTTAAGCAAGGTAAAATTGTAGTTATATTCAATTTTTATATAGATCACAGCATTACACATGGCAACTGTGAAATTTACAAGTGAAGGCCAAGCCACAAACAGACCTCCACTATTTGACGGCACAAACTACACTTAATAAAAAATACGTATGAGTTTTTTTTCTGAAATCTCTTGATTTTGACTTATGGTGTGTAGTTTTTGATGGCTATAAAAAGCCCCCTCGTATTAATGTTGATGGTATTTTAGTTGAAAAACCCCATGACAAATATACAGAGGAAGAAAAGAAAAAGGCCAGTCTTGACGCACGTGCTTTTAACGCTTCATTTTATGCTTTAGACAGAACTGAATTCAACAGGGTGTCTACTTGCACAACATCAAACGAAGTGTGGAAACTTCTCGAAGTAACCCACGAAGGGACAACACAAGTCAAGGAGTCAAAGATCAGCAGACTTACTCAGGAGTACGAGGCGTTCAAAATGAAGCTAAGTGAATCAGTCACTCAGATGTTTACCAGATTCTTGGATATTATAAATCCTCTGTCTTCACTAGGCAAGGATTACAGTAACCATGAGAAGATTTGCAAACTTCTATGAGCCCTTACAAAGAACTGGATTCCAAAGGCTACTGCAATCATTGAAGGGAATGATCTCTCAACAATGTCTCTAGAAACACTCATGGGTAAGCTACTCACTCACGAGTTAGAACTTCAAAACTTTGAAGATGCTACACCAAAGGAGAAGTCAGAGAAGACGATCACTCTCAAGGCTCAACATAGAAGAACCATCGAAGATGATTCTGACGACAGCGACTCCGACTCTGAAGATCAAGCTCTTCCGGTAAGAAAATTCAAGAAGTTCATGAGATTTAACAGGAGAACAAAAGACAACAAAGACAACAACAACAACGAGGAAGATCCTATTTGCTACGGATGCAAGAAGAAAGGGCACAAGAAGAAAGATTGTCCCTCTGCGTCATCATCAAAGAAATACAGCAAATATGACAAAGGCTACTTGAAGAAATCTACATCAAAAAAGTACACCAACACAAGCATATGGCATGAAAGTGAAGCCAGCGACTCAGAAGATGAACAATCAGATGACGCTACAAATGTGTGCTTGATGGCTTACGATCAGGTAATCACTAATCCTCTATTTGATCCTTATGATGATTTCACCTTTGAGCAACTAGGAGAGGCTTTCAGTGAACTATTAGATGACTACAGAAAACTGCGTAATATGAAACCTCTAAGTAGGTACTCAAAGAGTACAAAGGTGAAATATGAAGACTTACCGACCAATTAGATCATGTTAGAAATAATGACTCTTCAACTGAGTCTGGTGAGCTTTCTTCTATTAAATTGTTGTTACACGAGACTGTTAAGCTATCCGAAGAAAAAGACCAAACTATTATCCAGTTAAAGGAAGACCTATCTAAGTAGAGAAAGAGTCTCCAGTGTGCACATGTCAGATTAGAATCACTCACATCTGACTATACTAGATTATATGACACTTCCAAAAAGTTGGAAATTAGTTTAGGAAAATGGTCTGAAGTTGCTGCTTCCTATTCTAACACGTGTCAATTACCGAATCATCGGAACACGCCCAACACTGCCAGACTAAACCATACCAAAACCATGCCCAAGAAGACTAATAGGCATGCATTCTTCTATACTAGAAAATCAAAACCTAGCAATTATGCACCTCACACTACTTTCAACACTCAACATGCTAAATGTCATTATTGTGGCCTCATTGGTCATATATCTTCGGCATGTAGAATCGGAAAGTTAATAGATTTAAATGTTTATGCATGGCTACCAAAAACTAACCAGTCAGGACCCTACAAGAAATGGGCACCAAGAGTTTCATCTGCAAATGGTTTTGTAGGTGGGATGCCCTTCACATGCTAGAAGCAAATGGATCCTCGACAGCGGTTGCTCACAGCACATGACCGATGACGCTTTATTATTTGTAATACTGTCGAAGAGGAATAAAGAAGGATACGTCACCTTCGGTAATAATTTAAGAGGGTACATAATCGGTATCGGTGACATTGGTAAGGCTCCCTATCCAGTGATTAAAGATGTTTGTCTAGTTACCGAGTTAAAACATAATCTGCCCAGCATAAGCCATTTAGCTGAACACGGTTATGGTATTAACTTCGTAAAAGATAAATGTACTATAGTTGATAGTTCAATTGGTAGTACTATATTTGAAGGTATTAGGGAAGACAATATATATGTTTTCTATTTGTTGGAAAATGCTAACAATGCAGGTAGATGTTTGATGGCCAAAAGGGTTTAGAGTCAACTATGGCATATGAGACTCGGTCTTGCAAACATGGATACAATTTCAAGATTATCTACAATGAAGTTGGTACGCGGCTTAACGGATATTTCTTTCAAGAAGGATACGGTATGTAGTGAATGTCAAAGGAACAAATCAACCAAATCCGTATTCAAATCCAAGAACGCTGTAAGTACCACTAGACCTTTACAACTGTTGCATATGGACTTATTTGGACCAAGTAGAATTGCTAGTCTAGGTGGTAAGGTATATACATTTGCCATTATAGATGATTTCTCTAGATATACATGGGTTTATTTTCTTGCACACAAGAACGATGCATTATCAGAATTCGTCACCTTTTGCAAGAAAGTACAGAATGAAAAAGGGTTCATGATTACTCGTATTCGTAGTGATCATGGCGGCGAATTTGAGAATGTAGAATTCAAGCAATTTTGTGACACACACGGTTATCTGCATGAATTCTCTTGTCCTAGGACTCCGCAACAAAATGGAGTTGTGGAACGTAAGAACAGAACTCTATCTGAAATATCTAGAGTAATGTTAAACCAGTTTAGTCTACCTAGATACTTATGGGCTGAAGGTATAAATACAGCATGCTATATTCTTAATAGGGTTCTAATTCGACCTATATCGAAGAAGACTTCGTATGAACTATGGTTTGATAGAACACCAAATGTTTCTTATTTCAAAATCTTTGGTTGTAAATGTTTTATTCTTAATACTAAAGATAGTTTGAGTAAATTTGATGAAAAGGCCGATGCAGGTATATTTTTAGGTTATGCAGCAAAGAGCAAAGGATAAAGAGTCTTCAACAAAAGAACCATGATTATCGAAGAATCTATCAACGTCAAGTTTGATGAGCTAAATCATCACTTAGACGATGATGAAAATGAAGACATAATCACACCAAGTACAGCTACTGCAAAATCTTCACACAAAGATGCAGAACCATCACATCAGGCATCAGATGAAACTCCAAGCAAAGAAGTCGGAACTAGCAATCTTGAGACTACACCAAAAGAGATGAGATTCTTGGCTAATCATGCAAAGGACTTGGTAATTGGTGAGATTACCAAAGGTGTAAGTACTCCTTCCTCGAATAAAGATATAGCTTCTTGTGTTACTTTTGGCTCGCAGTTTGAACCCAAAAATACTGATGAAGCATGTAGTGATAATTTTTGGTTAGATGCTATGCAAGAGGAATTAAACCAATTCGAACGGAATCAAGTTTGGGAACTTGTTCCCAAGCCCATTGATCATCCGATTATTGGCACCCGATGGGTATTCTGAAACAAACCAAATGAGAATGGTTTAGTGATTCGAAAATAAAGCTCAACTCGTAGCTCAAGGATACAATCAAGAAGAGGGTATCGACTATAATGAGACTTATGCCCCAGTTGTGAGATTAGAATCCATTCGCATGTTATGTGCATTTGAATATTTTCATAATTTTAAGTTATTTCAAATGGATGTCAAAAGCGTATTTTTAAATGGTTTTATAAAAGAAGAAGTTTATGTAGCTCAACCACCCGGTTTTACTGATTTCAAATTTCCTGAATATGTTTTCAAGTTGAAGAAAGCCTTATAAGGCTTTAAACAAGCCCTTCGTGCTTGGTACGATCGTCTAAGCTCTTTTCTACTTGATAATGGTTTTTCAAAGGGAAAGGTTGATACTACTTTGTTTATAAAATCTTTGAATAACAATATTCTTTTGATTCAAGTCTATGTAGATGATATTATCTTTGGATCTACTAATGAATCTCTTTGTCAAGAATTTTCAAAGTGTATACAGAATGAGTTTGAGATGAGCATGATGGGAGAGCTGAAATTCTTTCTCGGACTGCAAATCAAACAAACCAACAATAGGACGTTCATAAATCAAGCAAAGTACACAAAGGATCTATTAAAGAAGTTCGACATGGAAGCAGTCAAGCCACTTAGCACTCCAATGGCGACTTCAACCAAGCTTGATATTGATGAACAAGACAAACCTGTCGACATACATAAGTATCGAGGTATGGTCGGTAGCTTACTGTATTTAACTGCTAGTCGACCAGACATTATGTTTAGTATTTATTTATGTACACGCTTTCAGGCTAATCCTAAGGAATCACATCTGCGCGCAGTTAAGCGTATCTTCTTATACCTTAAAGGCACTTCTTCTGTCGGCTTATGGTATCCCAAAACCATGTCATTTGACCTAACCGGTTATTCTGATATTGATTTTGCCGGATACAAAGTAGATAGAAAAAGTACCAGCGGTACATGTCATTTCCTAGGAAAATCTCTAATCTCTTAGTTTAGTAAAAATAAAATTCTATTGCATTATCAACAACCGAGGCTGAATATATCACCGCAGGACGTTGTTGTGCACAAATTTTGTGGATAAAACAAACTTTAGAAGACTATGGATTGCATTTTACACACATACCCATTTTCTGTGACAACACTGGTTCTATTAATTTAACTAAGAATCCAGTATGTCCTCTCGTACTAAATATATCGAGATTAGACGTCACTTTCTTAGAGAACATCAACAAAATGGAGATATAGACCTTGTATACATAGACACTCATAATTAATTAGCTGACATACTCAAAAAACCTTTAGCGGAAGATCGTTTCAATTATTTACTTCGAGAAATAGGCATTTTAGATGTCAATAATATTAATTAATTTTGTTTTATTAATTATTTATTCGATACTCGATAACTATTTTCGAGACAAGCCTAAAAAGAGTCTGTCTGTCACCACGACTTTGGTCGAAGCAAAGCGGTACTTAAGAGTTCCCCGGTGAACCTCCGTTAGCTGGGACAGTACTCCTACAACTAATCTGAGACAGATGCTGAGTAAAGAATATTAATTTATAAAATAATAATAATTATATTATTTTGAGATTTAAAATTACTAAACTCTGAATTAAACATTTGAAACGAATTAATAAAAAAGATGTGGCCCCATTTATATTATTTTTGATATATATATATATATATATATATATATATATATATATATATAGCCAGGCAACCCTTGGCGAATTCGGCCCGAGCTCGGTCCGAATTCGGTCAGAGTTTGGCTGGGTATATATATGTACCAGCCAGAACCCGAGGCCCCCATCTTCTTCATTCTTCTAAACATCCTCAAACAGTAGCAGTTGTGCCTCCAAACCCTAGCTCTTCTCCACCCTTGTTCTTCCAATTCGCCTGGAGATCTTCGTCCAAACTTTGGATTCGTGTCGAGAATTTTGTCCTCAACAACATATCCAATTCTTCGAAGGTATAATTCCTTCTCTCTTCCACTTTTAAATTCTTAGGATTTCTAAAATTTTTGGGAAAAAATGCCTAAGTTCAATCCCTTCAAGAGAAAGAAGACCAATGCCAGTAAAGAGGCATCGTCTTCGGATCCGCATACGGATTCCCTCTTTTCTTCGGTCCAATCAGATGACGGTGCATCGGATGAGTTTTACTTCAAAACTTTCGACCAAGCTTTATTATGGTATGTCGATTTTATTATGCATACTATCTGTACCAGATCACCGATTAAATGGACTATCTTTCCTGACCACCGCCATTACTTTGAGGCATTAGGATTACAACACTTTGTTACCTTACAATTTCCTATTTCTACTAATGCCATTAGATTATTCTATTATAATTTTGTGTTAGACACTTTTACCGCGAGAATACGTGTCGGAGGGATCAATATCGAATTCACTGATGAGACGTTAGCAGAAATTCTTGGTATTCCAAACGAAGGTGCCCCGCTCTATGACATCACTGATTTTGATTTTCCCGATGGTACGACTCTCGTTAGTTTTAAGAATGAGCTTTGTGCGCCAGCACGTGCTCGTCCTGGAAAGTTCAAGGCTAATAACTTGAACTTGTTTAACTACGAATTACATCGCATCATCTATTCCACCTTACTTCCAAAATCCACTTCCAAAGTTGATGTCACTGCACTTGAGCTTTCTGCTCTCTATCATATTCTTCAAGGGATTCTTTTTTCTGCCGCTAAGACTATCATTCAGATGATGGGTAGATGTCGCGGAAGAGACCACAACCTCTCTTATGCGATGCTCATCCCACGTATATTTCAGAGATTTGATATTGACCTATCTACTTGTGCTGTTGACCCTGAATCCAAGTTCTTCAAACTCTCTCGTCGTAGCATTGCCACTGTTCCTCTACCTACTGCACCTGCTCCTCCTGCACCTATTCCCACAGTACCTAGTCCTTCTCATTCTTATCCTATGACATTTGAGGATATTCATCAGCTCCTATCAGATCTGCAGTCATTCTATGTTGATACTTCCAGGGAACGTGAGTTCCGTGACGTGACTCGTTTCCAGGCTATTGCCAACTCCTTCGCCGATCTGAGATTTACGCAGACATGTCACTCAGCTAGCTCTCTACCTCGCGACCCTTCTATTTCTGGATATCGCGTTGATGATGAGGCGGTCCACTCTCTATTCCAGCCAGGGAACGCTTACGATAGGTATCGTACTTCTGGTGTCACTCCTCATACTTTTGGAGCTGGTACTTCTGGAGCTGGTCCTTCTGGACATGCTGGTGCTGCAGCTGATGACGATGATGATGACGATGATGATTTTTAAGATGTTATTTTTTTGAGACTGATATTCTATCTTATGTTTACTTGGAAATGCTCCGACATTCCAAGATATTATCAGCACTCTTTTAGTTATTATTTGTGACTCTTTATAGACATGTTTTTTATTATGCCTCAGTTTGGCATACGTTTAACTTAGTTTATTGTTCAGCATTTTATTTGTTTCAGCTTTCCTATAGCATTTCTTTTTATGCTTCCATATAAACTGTCTATGACAAATACCATGCCTGTGTTGTTTATACAATATCTTTTTAACTGTTTATATCATACCTGTGATAAATGTTTTATATATATTTTTTTGTTGTTTCTTCACTGTGTTACTTATGCATTTATTGTAGGGGAGCTTTCTCTTTTGCAATTATTTTGCTAAGTGACAATGGGGGAGAAATAGATCTAACATCTTCATGAATACAGATTATGAATAATTTTTCGTATACATTTTTGATTTGATCCAAACTTAGATGTTATATCGGCAAGGTTTGTCAATTATCAAAATGGGGGAGATTGTTGGCCCATTGGTCATGGTCAAACCTGATTTTAATAATTGATCAAGCTCTGTCTCGATATAAATGCAAGTAAATTCAGATGTTTATCTACGACGTTTTGGACACTGCTCAACGATGGATATCTACTATATTCAAGACTGAAGCCGTTTGCCATTCAGATTATATTTCCTTCAAAGCAATATAATTTTTTATTTTATTGAGTCTAGGAATATATTGTACACCAAGTCGTACTGGCAAATAGGCTGTCCGAAATTATTTTTCAAAACTGACCTATCTCTTTAAAAAATGACCCATGTTTTTGAAAAACATCCTTTTTACAAAAAGCTTCTGAAGGACTTTTCAAAAAACCAAATTAATTTTTCTCAAAAATGAACTGGCAGAACCTTAGCAGAACTCGGCCAAAGTTCGGCCAGAATTTGGCCAAGATGAACGTTAGTGAACGTTGGATTTTGATCTTGGTCACCCTTCAGTTGCGGATTGTTACAAAGAGTTCTACCCGAATTATGCTCGAATTCTGTCTGAATTCTGCCCTGTCAGAATTCTATCTTTGGAAAAACTATAAATAGAGAAGTATTTTGATCATTTCAAATCACCAATTCACTTTCAATCTCTTCTCTTCTAAAGCTTACATTTTCTCCAAAGAGTTCTCAAAAGCTTTCATTTTTAAATACCAAGCCAGTTACAATCCTCTAGTCGATTTGCCAGTGCGGTACGGTCTAGAAGTTTCAGAGTGATTGTAATCAGAGGCTTGATAGAAGATACAACTCTTCACAATTGAAGTTAGTCGAGTTCTTCGTATCAAAGCTCGCGTCTGTAGAAGTTGCAAGGACTTCGTATGAAAACTTGTGTGATTTTCCAATAGTGGATTCAATTGGAAGCTAGAGTTCTTCCGACTGGACTAGTCCTCACAAGAGAGAAAGCAGTATAAATCTTGGTGTTTGCGTTTGCCTTCTGATCACTTTTTATTTATGTCATTTACTTTGTGATTATTTTTATATCTGTGATCTAACTGCTAACAAAATTTTTTATTAGCAATATTCTGCTGCCTACTCTATTCACCCTCCCTCTAGAGTATTCTGCTTTACGATTTCGTTCCTACAAATATATGGAAAGTACCTGGCAGGAAAGTACCTGCACCATAATGAATCCTTCGTTCTCTAACGCTACCACATTTTGATGGAGAAAGCGTTAAGAACCTCCGGAAGCCGCCTACAACCTGTCCTCCCTCCTTTCAAGTCTTGGCCAAGGTGCTCTACGTCGACCAGATCCTGCGCGCAGCGACAAATGCCTTACCCTAAAAGAAGCTGCTGAATATATTCTCAATGACGGACAGGACTTTCTTCGGAGGGTTTCACGTCGCTAGTGTATATATCGGAATAGAGCTCAGAACATGTTGGAGAAGAACCAGTTTTCCATCCAACGAAAGAATGTTGTTGTGCCATCCAGCAATCTTATGTCAAATTTTGTCAATGAGCGGCTCGAATGATATCGCCTTCCTCTTTGTATACCCCAGAGGACAGCCGAGGTAAGAGAAAGGGGGTACTTTCACTTCATAGCCTGTAATACAAAAGATAGAACCCTTGTTACGAAAAGGGAAAGAACGGAGGACAAGAACATTACATTTTCCTTGTTAATCTTTTGGTTCGTTATGACTTCATATTTCTGGAGCAGGCGTCTGATCCTCCGCACGGCCCTAATATCCCCGTTGGCAAAAATAAGGATGTCATCCGCATAACTGAGGTATGATATCAACGGACATCAGCTGGTTGCTCTGAAGCGCTGGTTCTGGTATCTCTCGCCCAATTTATGGAGATTCCTGCTAAGAAGCTCCATCGCGATGATGAATAGAGACGGAGTCGAACCCCCCGTTGCATGCTAAATGCTTGTGAAGCATTGTCGTTGATAACAGGTGATACCCAAACATCCCCGAAGGACCGCCAAATGATGTTGATTCAATCCTCGAAAGCCAGAACCTTCGCAGCACCCAGATCATCACTTGCTAATCCAGCCTATCATAGGCCTTTTTCATGTCTTGTTTAATTGCAATGTTCCCCCTCCATTCGATATATCCATGTTCGGCACCACCTCTTAAGCCAGTACCACGTTATCCACAATTTCTCTCCCTTTGACGAAACCACTTTGTTCCTGCGATATCAATTTCGGCAATAGAAGTGCCAATCTAGAAGTAATGAGTTTAAAGATAATTTTATTGATATCAGTACATAGGCTGATCGGTCTGAATTTAGAGAAGATTGTCGGGTTCAAAACTTTCGGAATGAGAATTAGTAGAGTTTTGGAGATGGCTTTGGGGTAGTGGAGTCCCTCCATGAATGCCCTAACCACATCGATAAGATCCTTCTTGATGATGTGCCAACATGACTAAAAAAACTCGCTAGTAACCCATCTGGCACAGCCTCGCTATCTTGGTCGATGCCCTGGATGGCCTTCCAGATCTCTTCCTCGGTGAACGGAGTAGTGAGAACCCGGTTGTCCTCCTCCGTGACTAATTGCGGGATGGCCTCAAGAAGCTCCTCGTTGAGTTGAGGTCTTTCTTTGTGGTATATATTGGAGAAAAAATCCTCTGGTTCTTTGCTTATCTCATCAGGGCTAGTCAGTAAGTTTTCTTTCTTGTTCTTGATTTAGTGTATGAATAACTTGCTTCTTTTGTGTTGCACACACGCGTGGAAGTACTTTGAATTTTTTATCCCCGTCGACGTCCCATTTTATTCTGGCTTTCTGATGCAAAAATGCTGCCTCCGTCACCACTCAATTTTGGGCTCCTTCTTGGCCGTCTGAAGAGTGTTCCGGTTGGCTTCATTTGTATTCCTATCAATAGCTTGCTTCGCCCTGTCGACTTTCTCTTCCACCTCACGTACCGCCTAAAAGATGTTCCCGAATGCCGTCCAACTCCATTTCCCTAATGCTTTGCTCGTGGTGTCGAGCTTCTTCACCATCCTCACGAGAGGGTTCGGATGAGGGTTTTCTAGCCAAGTCGCTTGAACAATGTTTGTGAAATCATGATGTGCTATCTAGAACCTCTAGAATTTGAAGCTCTTCTCTGCCTTTGGTTTTGTAACACCCCAGTCCCAAAATACTTAGGACTGAGTACATATACATGCCAGCTGCACATATACGAAGAATACTCTAATATATGAAATCTTTGTATACGTACATAAGCTGTAAATAACAATAATAACAGGCCATAATATAAATAAACTACATCTCATCATAGCTCAACACAAAAGATATAAGAATCCAGAATAAATAAGTGAATCAAAGAGTTAGTCGGGTGGACATATCCACTACAAACAACAATGATAAATAGTCTCAATGATCGGAGTCCAACCTTCGCAAAATAGAAAGAAAAGAAAGATATCCACTAAATGTCTCTATGTATAAATAAACTAAAAGTCAGCTGGAGATGCCGCGTCATCGATCTACAAAGAATCCAATGCCGCACCGTACTCCTATGGAAAATTGTCTAACCTTAGAAAGATAACTAGGCCCTCAGAGGGACGTAACAAGATACAAGAAAACACAATGCCATATAAACTATGATATATAATAGAGAGTAAAAGGGAAATGCATACAAAGGGTTTCTAACCATTCTACTGTGGATATGCAGTTTGAGATACCATCCTTCGACGCATGAGCCCTGGCTGATAATAGAATTTGATATAGTCTCCTCCTGGGCACTAGTGACCAAGCGCATAACGTTCAAGAACATCAGTGGCCAACCTGAGTGGATAATCATACCCGTATCTCCAGTGGAGCTTTCGGGTTACAAAGGAAAGTGTAATAGAATCCTA